>OZ038380.1:167529569-167568734 GCA_964036045.1 Eutreptiella sp. 'Long Island Sound 2002'
CGGCCGCCCTCCTCCTCTTCTGCAGAAAGCCTTCGCCAACCAGATCGGTATGTGATTGCCTCGCCGTCTGCGTGTTGCATTGCATTGCCTTTTGGGCCGGATGCCAAAGGATTAGGGCCGAGTCCCGAAGGTCATTGGCTGATTTGATTTCCGGAAAAATTGCGACGATTTCCGGAAATTGTGGGGTCGTTTCCGACAATTTTGGGCCGGTTTCCAAATTATTGGGGCCAATTTCCAAAGCTTTTGGGCTGATTTCCGAATTTTTTGGGCCGATTTCTGAAATTAGAAGGAATTTGAATAAATTTGAATTGAGCCATTTTGAATGGGGCCCAAAACGTATTTCGCCTCAGGAACATTTCGGGGGGGGGTTCGCTTTTCAGATTGGAGCTGAACATTTCTGCCGCGGATTTTTTTGCGCCATCCGGGCCATTCCTTGGCCCCCCCCCCCCCCCGGGGGCGGCAGCCAACATGTTCCTTCTGTCGGGAGGTGCTGTTCCGCGTGTATTGCACGTCAGGATCCGTCCTCATGCGAGTGCGTATCCCAAACAGATGTTGATGTGTGTCCCAAGGGATGATGTTGTGGACCCCGCATTTATCCCAAAAGAGTGTTGTTGCGTATCCGCCGTGTATCCCCAGGACGGTGGTGCCCCCCAACTGTACGCCAGGCATCACAATCTGGGGGATGCCGAAACATCCCCCCCCCCCCCCCCCACCCTCTGTGGGTGTGCTGCGTCGACGCGAGGATAGCGGTCACGGTGTCTTGACCATCTGCACGGTTCTCCGCGGCCAACACGCCCCCAAATGGAGCAGCCCCCCCCCTCCCCCACCGTTCAGCGGGTCTCAAGTGTGTGTAGGGGGCGTTTGTGGATATCATTTTTTGAACTCTCTGCCGAAGAGAGGATTTCACTGAGGCATTGGTCGGTGGTGCGGATGGCAGCCGTGCAAGGGCACTCCCGAGGAGGTATCAGACCGGTGGATGACCATGGGAGGTCCCCCCCCCCCAGACCCCCGCCCCCCGCCCCCCAGACCAAAGCAGGGCCGGGCTGTACCCAGATCTCATCATGGACCAAGGCCAAAATGGGGGAAATGGGGGAAAATTTGGGGAAATTGGGGGGAAAAGGGGAAAAGGGGGTGCGGGGGGGGAAGAGTGGAAACGGAGGGGAAATGAGGGAAAAGAGGGGGCGGGGGAACGGGGGCAAAGCGGCGGAACACTCAGGGGGGGGGGTCTGGGTGCGGCACTGGGTGTACTTGTAAGGATTTGTGCCGGGTACATCCCCCGGCACTGCCCAGGGGCCATCGTGGGAAGCAACGAAATGTACAACAGGACCCGTCTTGTGGGGCCATTTCTGGTACACACACTTTTGCACCCGCACCCCCCCCCCCCTCCTTCGTGATGACCGCATCCCGGGCACTGATCAGGCCGTCAGGGGAGGACGCCATGGGCTGAAGTTGCATTCTGGATGCCCCCCCCCCCCCAGGCAGGGGGATGCCCGCGGCAGTGCGGATGCCTGCTTGTCATAGCAGAAGGTTCAAGGGCGAGGGGCCAGTGGGCGCCGCCACAGGCTAACAGAGCCAACCACCAAGGCCTTGTGCCAACCCCCCCCCCCCCCTCTTCTAATGCACCCCTGGAGCACTCCCTCGTGCCGAGGGTCTGCGGGGGTCGGGGGTGGAGGGGGGCGTACGACGCGGGGGTTGCCCCACCTCCGCGCCGTCACGCTGCGTATCGCATGCGGTGCACACGCCTCCGCCGCAGGGTATCAGTTGTACAGAGACCTGCACTTCGCACTGGCCGCCATGAACTCGTACTACGTGACGCAGGCGCGCAGTATGCCCGGCCCTCTGCTTCGTACGGCCCCCCTTTGTTGGAGGGCCCCACCGTCTTCCACCGCCTCCACGGTCCTTGTCCCAGTCCTCTGTGCATCTGCTGTTGTAGGCCATTACGCTCACAGGGGGTGGGGGGGATATGTCGGCTGTGGAAGATTTCGGTTTTCAGATTGGTGCCGAAATGCCCCCCCCCCCCCCCGGAATGTTGTTGCATTGCCATTCCTTGCCCCCCCCCCCCGGGCGGCAGCCAACATGTTCCTTCTGTCGGGAGGTGCTGGTGCCCGTGTATTGCACGTCAGGATCGGTCTTTATGGCGGTGCGTATCCCCAACAGATGTTCTTGGGTATCCGGGGCATCCCAAGGGATGATGTTGTGGACCCCGTGTGTACCCCAAAAGAGTGTTGTTGCATATCCGCTGGGTATCCCCAGGACGGTGGTACCCACACCTATACCCCAGGCGCCGTACACGCAAACATTGGGGGTGGCGAGGTCCCCCCCCCCTTTTGTCCATAGCATTGATTGGAACTGCCTCCACATTGCTGCATGTACAGACCGGGACGTGCATGTGTGGAGCGCTCTTTGACCTTCATGCGGCCGACATCCCCCCCCCCCCCCCTGGGCCCCGTACGCCTGCGACGCTCATGCCCGTGCCCCGGGGCATGTGGAGGTGCAGGAAAGGGGGTGGGGCACGCCGTGAGGGACGCAGAGGCCCTTCCGAACGGGGGTCACCCCAGCGGTCGCCTGCCACGCCCCCTCGCACTGGGCGGTTCTTGAGCACCGCGACCATGCCTCGTCCCCCCCCCCCCCCCCCCACACACAAAAGGAGGTCAGGGTGGGGCCGGACTGGGGGATTACGAGGGCACGAGGGGCTGAGAGGCCCATGGGCACCGCCCCCTGCGGAGGGGGAGGGGGTTCAAGGCAGTGGGACAAGGGGAAGTGGCGAGAGGCCGGCAGGTGCCCTCAGACAGCCACCCCCCCCAGCGTCATGCCCCCCCCCCCCCCCCCCCAGAGGGAAGTAGTAGAATGGCCGTACACCGCAGGAGGAGGGGGGGGTACCCCCCCCCACCCCTCCAGACCCATCGTGGGAAACAACGAAAATTCACCGTTGGGGAAATGGCACATGATGACTTTTCTGAACCCCCTCGACGCGCTGATTTCAAACATCCCATTTTCATTTTTTTTTGGCCGCATTTTGGGTCCGGGTCGCCTCCGGGGCGCGGGGGTCCGTCTCGGTAGGAGTTTTGGGGGGGGGGTCCAGCCAGAGGGGCTGTCTTGACCCCCACCCCCCGCCCGCCCGAATACAAAAGCCCGCGCACCCACGTCTCGCGCTTCACAGTCAAGAGCACGGGCCCGGCCTTCCTCGCGTGGCTGGAGCGCTGCCGGGAGTTCATCGAGTTCCTCACGAACGCGCGGTCGGTGCTGTCGTTCCGACCGTCGCTGACGTATCAGGTCCGCTTCTTTGCGTGGGGCCGTGCGCGGGGCAGAGGGGCATCCGGGCGTCGCATTGCCGCAGTGCCTGTCCCAGACCCGCCCCATCCCAAACCGGCGCTGCAGAGCCTCTTCTACATGACCCCCCCCCGTGTACCGCGTAGTGCCAAGTCCCATGTGGACAGGCGTCATAACGCAGGACGCCTGCCCAGGGGGTCCCGAGTTCAAATCCCGGAGGACTAAGAAGTACTACCGCGGGGCGGTCCTCTGTACCCGCGGGGCCCACCTGGGGCGGGGGGGTGTCTGTCGCTGGGACCCCCCCCCCCTCCCCAGGGAATCGCTTGAAGGAGGGGGGGCTCCCCCCCAAACACTCCGGCCCTTGGCTCTACCCCAAAGGCATTCCCATACCCCAACCCCAGCCCCAACCGCATTTCCAACCGCCAATAACCGCCCCCCAACCGCTGTCGCATCCCCTGTGACCGCTCGGCAATCGCTCTGGAACAGCCCTGTTCGCCCCCCTCCCCTTCAAGCAAAGCCCTACCCCCCCTCCCCCACACTGGCCTGGGGTTGGGATGTACGACTCGAACGGTTGTCTTGCAGAAGGCCATCCCCAGCGGCCGCCGATGAGGGGGACGGGCGTACTCAGGCCCGAGGGGCCGCGTCCAGGCCTGATTGCCCTCGTCCGACAAATCGGCGACTGGTATACGGGCAAACCCTTACAAGCCCCCGCGCCTTCCACCCAACACCCCCCCCCCCCCAAGCGCCCCCCCCCCCCCCCTCTGTACCTCGTCCCCCGCGGAGCCGAAGGGGCTGAGGATGACGGTGCGTTGGGGCGCCGCAAGCGCCCGGGTGTCCTCCCCCCCCCCAAAAGAGAGGCGGTGTGTACCGGGCCTCCCCCGGGCCCTCCCGCGCGCCACAGACCCGCCCCCCGCCCCCCCGTCCCCCGTGTTTCTCAGGAGGCGCTCATCACGAAGCAGGAGACCAGTACGTACATCGAGGCCTCGCAGCACTTCACAAAGAACTCCACCGCGCCGCACTGCTCGTGGCTGAACCGCAGCAGAGCCAAGTGTGTGCGCCGCCTCCCGTCCCCCGCCCGGGGCCTGTGGGGCGTGCGGCGTCGATGGGCCGCGGCCGCGCGAGAGTGGGGCAGGGCGTTCGAGGCCCTTTTGACGAGACCGTTCTCTTGGTTTTTGGGGGTTTTTTTTGCGCCGGGTCCGCGCCGGTCGATCGGTTGTCCCACACCCTCCGTCGGTCCATCACTCCGCAACCTCCGTTGATCGGGCACCCCGCAACGGTTGTTGCACCCCCCCCCCCCCCGAAAAGGGTGCATACCACCCCCCAACATTCAAACCCCCCGAGGCTTATCGGGCGTTTTGCCAAACTCTGTACCCCCTTCAGCCGCGTACAAGCAACCGGAAGTACCGGCGCTCAGTTTGTGGTTTTGCACACGCTTGCCTCTTTGACTCAGCGTGTTGGAATGGGGTTCTGCATTTGAGAGTACGCTGCGTGGATGTTGTAGGGCGTGCGATTTTTTTTTTTTGCTGCCGGCGTGTGTACAAAAAACATCGCTGCGTCGTGTAATGTTCTTTGCCCAGGCATTCTGCACGCAGCTGCAAGACGCATTGCAAAAGGAATATCTTTGGGATGTGCACAATGAATCCCACGGAGGCCGGCAAACCGACACTTCAAAACAGAACATTGTAAAACAAACTGACACACGCCGACAGCACAACAAAACTACGCGACGCGGCGATTGTTTTGCACACGACTTACATTTTCCACGTACGCTACCCTCGGACACTGTTACTCACGAAATGATCCATGCAGCCAACACAAAAAGTGAATGACAAGCGAACAAGAGCATGCAGCACCCCCCCCCCCCCCAAATGTTACACCCCCCAACATCTATACCCCCCAACGCTTATACCCCCCAACGCTTATACCCCCCAACGCTTATACCCCCCAACGTTCATACCCCCCTGGGCCGTACTGAGCGTCTTGCCGAGATGTTTACCCCGGGGCATACATTTCAGGGGGCTTTACCTGCAGCGGGGGTGGCCCAGGTGCCAGCGGACTGGATTCCCTCCCTGTGTCTGAGCCCTCGCGTGCCCTTGTGGGTGGACGGAGCCGGACGCGGTGGTGTTGGTGGAGAAGGCCCGCGCCGCTCCCCTGTCCTCAGGTCGCACGGGAAGGCGGTGACCACGTCCATCTTCTCCCCCAACGGCATGCGGATCCTGACCACCTCCCTGGACCGGACCGGTATGGCCCTGCGCCGTGCGTGTGAGGCAGGGCTGCGGCCCCCGCGGAGGCGGCCCTGTGTGTCGCCGCACTCTGCCGTGCCCCCTCGGGACGGGGGGATTGGGGGTGTTGGCTGTGGAGGGTGCCTGGCAGGCCATTGCTTTGTGTGGCGGGGGGGGGACAGGGGGCCGCCCACGTGCACCACACGCGGAGATGGAGGAATTGGGCCTCGTGCACACGGAAATGTGGGGAGGCATGTGGGGGACGCACGGAAATGTGGGGAGGCATGTGGGGGACGACCTGAACGCGGAGGGGGAAGGGGGCAGCAGACACCGTAAAACGGCCCCCGCAACCACCAGCACAACCCCCAGTGCCCCAATTACTCCTACGCGGCAGCGACACCACAAGGCACACCGGCCGCAGCGGCCGACAGAACGCAGCGACCCGACGCAACATGCGAAGGGAAGAACGGGTGACTGTCCAGGGCCCCGTAAAGGAACAGCCACCCGACGGAATGTCACACAGGGGGGGGGGGGGGGGCAAGAAAAAGTTGGTGTACCAAAATGCGGCCTCCAGTTCCCGGCCCCTTCAATGAGTTTCATTTTTCCCCCGAGGGAAGTTTTCTGATGTGGGTGGGGGGATGGGCCGGGGCTGGACAGGGCCCCGAAGGCCCTCCCCCCCGCGTCGGGGTCACCAAGCAATAGCCTGGGGTGCCTGCAGGTTGCTGGAGGTTGCGTGGCGGTTGCTGGAGGTTGCGTGGCGGTTGCTGGAGGTTGCGTGGCGGTTGCTGGAGGTTGTGTGGCGGTTGCTGGAGGTTGCGTGGCGGTTGCTGGAGGTTGCGTGGCGGTTGCTGGAGGTTGCGTGGCGGTTGCTGGAGGTTGCGTGGCGGTTGCTGGAGGTTGTGTGGCGGTTGCTGGAGGTTGCGTGGCGGTTGCTGGAGGTTGCGTGGCGGTTGCTGGAGGTTGCGTGGCGGTTGCTGGAGGTTGCGTGGCGGTTGCTGGAGGTTGCGTGGCGGTTGCTGGAGGTTGCGTGGCGGTTGCTGGAGGTTGCGTGGCGGTTGCTGGAGGTTGTGTGGCGGTTGCTGGAGGTTGTGTGGCGGTTGCTGGAGGTTGCGTGGCGGTTGCTGGAGGTTGTGTGGCGGTTGCTGGAGGTTGTGTGGCGGTTGCTGGGGGTTGTGTGGCGGTTGCTGGAGGTTGCGTGGCGGTTGCTGGAGGTTGCGTGGCGGTTGCTGGAGGTTGCGTGGCGGTTGCTGGAGGTTGTGTGGCGGTTGCTGGAGGTTGTGTGGCGGTTGCTGGAGGTTGCGTGGCGGTTGCTGGAGGTTGTGTGGCGGTTGCTGGAGGTTGCGTGGCGGTTGCTGGAGGTTGCGTGGCGGTTGCTGGAGGTTGCGTGGCGGTTGCTGGAGGTTGCGTGGCGGTTGCTGGAGGTTGCGTGGCGGTTGCTGGAGGTTGTGTGGCGGTTGCTGGAGGTTGCGTGGCGGTTGCTGGAGGTTGCGTGGCGGTTGCTGGAGGTTGCGTGGCGGTTGCTGGAGGTTGCGTGGCGGTTGCTGGAGGTTGCGTGGCGGTTGCTGGAGGTTGCGTGGCGGTTGCTGGAGGTTGCGTGGCGGTTGCTGGAGGTTGTGTGGCGGGTGCTGGAGGTTGTGTGGCGGTTGCTGGAGGTTGCGTGGCGGTTGCTGGAGGTTGCGTGGCGGTTGCTGGAGGTTGTGTGGCGGTTGCTGGAGGTTGTGTGGCGGTTGCTGGAGGTTGCGTGGCGGTTGCTGGAGGTTGCGTGGCGGTTGCTGGAGGTTGCGTGGCGGTTGCTGGAGGTTGCGTGGCGGTTGCTGGAGGTTGTGTGGCGGTTGCTGGAGGTTGTGTGGCGGTTGCTGGAGGTTGCGTGGCGGTTGCTGGAGGTTGCGTGGCGGTTGCTGGAGGTTGCGTGGCGGTTGCTGGAGGTTGCGTGGCGGTTGCTGGAGGTTGCGTGGCGGTTGCTGGAGGTTGCGTGGCGGTTGCTGGAGGTTGTGTGGCGGTTGCTGGAGGTTGCGTGGCGGTTGCTGGAGGTTGCGTGGCGGTTGCTAGAGGTTGTGTGGCGGTTGCTGGAGGTTGTGTGGCGGTTGCTGGAGGTTGTGTGGCGGTTGCTGGAGGTTGTGTGGCGGTTGATGGAGGTTGCGTGGCGGTTGCTGGAGGTTGCGTGGCGGTTGCTGGAGGTTGCGTGGCGGTTGCTGGAGGTTGCGTGGCGGTTGCTGGAGGTTGCGTGGCGGTTGCTGGAGGTTGTGTGGCGGTTGCTGGAGGTTGCGTGGCGGTTGCTGGAGGTTGCGTGGCGGTTGCTAGAGGTTGTGTGGCGGTTGCTGGAGGTTGTGTGGCGGTTGCTGGAGGTTGTGTGGCGGTTGCTGGAGGTTGCGTGGCGGTTGATGGAGGTTGCGTGGCGGTTGCTGGAGGTTGCGTGGCGGTTGCTGGAGGTTGCGTGGCGGTTGCTGGAGGTTGTGTGGCGGTTGCTGGAGGTTGTGTGGCGGTTGCTGGAGGTTGCGTGGCGGTTGCTGGAGGTTGCGTGGCGGTTGCTGGAGGTTGTGTGGCGGTTGCTGGAGGTTGCGTGGCGGTTGCTGGAGGTTGCGTGGCGGTTGCTGGAGGTTGCGTTGCGGTTGCTGGCGGTTGCGTGGCGGTTGTGTGGCGGTTGCTGGAGGTTGCGTGGATGCTCCTGGAGGTTGGGTGCCCTGGGGCGCTGGATGTTGCCTGCAGGTTGCGCTGGAGGTTGGTGGCAGGTTGTCTGGAGGGCCGGGGCAAAGGATGCACTGCACGGCGGATGCGCGGCACGGGCATGAGGTGGTGTGGGGGGGGGTTTGGCGCAGCAGCAGACGTCCGCACGCCCCCTCTCCGCAGTCAAGTTCTGCAATCTGTTGGCGGATCCCATTCATTACCCGCGGCAGAACGCCGAAGTGCTCTTCGCCGTCTATTCCGTCACCTCCAAATACGTCGGTATGCCGCGTGTGCCTCTGCACGTGTGCCTGTGCGTGTGCGTGTCCGCCTGTGCCCCAGGCCCAGGGGCTGGCGCCCGCCGCGCGGCGGGGCTGACCGCACGCCTGAGTAACAGGGCTGGTGGGCGGGGGGGGGGGGCGAGGGGCTTTGGAGCCCCCCAAACATTTGAGGGGGGGATGTTCGAGGGCCGCAAGGTCTTCTTTGTACAAATGCGTGCCACAAGGGGTCCAAGGGCCGGGCGTACGTTGAGGGTAGTGGGGCGCAGTACACAGAACAGTGCCCTGTTCATTTTGTACGGAGGTCAGGACGCCACTAACGGCCACTCTTGAAGGGGGTGGGGGGGCGTGGTATATGCCCCCCCCTCCCCCCTGCCCCTGGGGTGGGCGCGCAGTGCCCCATGCAGGGCCGCAGTGCCCCCAGGATGCAGGAACATGCCCGTTTTACACCGCATGCCACTGGCGTGCAGCGCCGCCGAGTGAGGCGCCGGCATGGGTTCTGCCCCCCCCCCCCCCCCGCAGGATAGGACAAGTCATCCAGGGGCTCCGTTGACACAACCAAAACACGTTCGGACCCACAGAGGGTCAGAATGAGCAGTGGCGAGAGGCCAATGGGCGCCGCCAGAGGCAAACAATCGGATACCGAGGCCTTGTGCCAAACCCCCCGGGGGGGGGTGGGTGGGGGGGGAGTTGATAAAGGCCGGCCTCATGGAGTGTCGCCTGCTCCACATCACGTGTTTGCAACCCAATCCAATCAGGTGTCCCGCAGCCGCCGCAAGGACATCACCACATCCTCCATCCCCCCCTCCAGCAAGTCACCACATCCCCCCAGGCACACCCCGGCAAGTCACAGCCATTCACGGATGTCCAACAGTCATCCATCCCCTTCTTTGTTGTGTGGTGGTCCCTCTGACAAGGGCTGTACAACGGTGCTCACGGTGCGAATGTCGTCCCAAATGTCCGACGGAGCCCAACCCACAACACCAGTCAAGACGCTGCGCTGTTCTACATGTTCAACGAGGGGCCAGCCCTTGGACCCCCGTTCACGGAAGGGGGGGGGGGTCGGGACCCCGTTACTGAAGGGGGGGGGGGGTCTGGAGGTCCTCTGCGGCGCGCCGGCCCTCGAAGGTCCCCCGTCTGAGGGGAGGGGGATCTGGAAAAGGGGCACCAAGCCCCCCCCCCCCTTTCCTTTTCAATTTTCCAAAGGCCCAGACCCTCTGACCAACAGGAGTACACTGGGGGAGAGGCTGCAAGAGTGCGGACTCCGCAGGCAGGGCCCTGGTCGTGGTGGACTTCCTGGTTTGCGGGCCAACATGTCACCCACCGACACAGTGCCCGTGCCGCTTCTGTGTTGCTGAACGGGCATGTGCGCGTCGGGGCACGCACCTCCACAAGGCACTGTGCTGCGTATCCCTCTCTTGTGCAGTCACGGCAACGCAGGACCGCATCTTGACCATTTTCGACGCCACCACGGGTATGAGTACGGATGTGTGTGTGTGTGTGTGTGTGTGTGCCGGGTGTTTGAACGGTGACGTGTGGTGACGTGCGTTGGCGTGTGGTGATGTGTGTTGGCGTGTGGTGACGTGTGGTGATGTGTGGTGATGTGTGGTGACGTGTGGTGATGTGTGGTGATGTGTGGTGATGTGTGGTGACGTGCGTTGGCGTGTGGTGATGTGTGTTGGCGTGTGGTGACGTGTGGTGATGTGTGGTGATGTGTGGTGACGTGTGGTGATGTGTGGTGATGTGTGGTGATGTGTGGTGACGTGTGGTGATGTGTGGTGATGTGTGGTGACGTGTGGTGATGTGTGGTGACGTGTGGTGATGTGTGGTGATGTGTGGTGACGTGTGGTGATGTGTGGTGATGTGTGGTGATGTGTGGTGATGTGTGGTGATGTGTGGTGGCGTGTGGTGATGTGTGGTGACGTGTGGTGACGTGTGGTGATGTGTGGTGACGTGTGGTGATGTGTGGTGACGTGTGGTGATGTGTGGTGATGTGTGGTGATGTGTGGTGATGTGTGGTGATGTGTGGTGACGTGTGGTGACGTGTGGTGATGTGTGGTGGCGTGTGGTGACGTGCGTTGGCGTGTGGTGATGTGTGTTGATGTGTGTTGGCGTGTGGTGATGTGTGGTGATGTGTGGTGATGTGTGGTGATGTGTGGTGATGTGTGGTGATGTGTGGTGATGTGTGGTGGCGTGTGGTGACGTGTGGTGGCGTGTGGTGATGTGTGGTGATGTGTGGTGACGTGTGGTGATGTGTGCCGAAGGCGCCGTTACCAAATGGCAATGGCCGGGATGCCCTGCACACATCGGGAGGGCTGTGTCTCTCAACGCGCGCTGCCCGTGTAGTGTGCGGTGCCCCTGCGGCAGAGGGCCGTCCCTCTCTTTGGCGCCGGGCGGCCGCTGTCCAGGGCTGCCCTGGGGACGTCTTGCCTCTGTGCCTGACGGTGCTATCCAAGTGCCCGCTGGGCCCAGGCCTTTGTGCCCCCCCGGGCCCTGGTCGGGCTGTGATGAGGCCGGCTCTTCTTTCGGTACACGGCCGCACTGCGTTTGGGCAGTGGGCAATGGACCTCCTTCGGCCCCAGGGCAGTGCAGCAGTGGAACTGGTGCTGTGCACTGCCTCACTATTGGGGGGGCAGTGGGACTCCTGCGGCACACTGCCTCCGTGCCTTGGGGCAGTGGTCACGGGCCGGAGGGACGGGATGCCCTTGTCCTGCCGGTGGGCGTATGTTTCGGGGCGGCGGCAGGGGATGGTCACCCCCCAAAAGTGCGGGGGCACGGGCCGGAGGGACCGGATGCCCTTGTCCTGCCGGTGGGTGTACGTTTCGGGGCGGCGGCAGGGGATGGCCCCCCCCCAAAAGTGCGGGGTCACGGGCCGGAGGGACGGGATGCCCTTGTCCTGCCGGTGGGTGTACGTTTCGGGGCGGCGGCAGGGGATGGTCCCCCCCCAAAAGTGCGGGGTCACGGGCCGGAGGGACGGGATGCCCTTGTCCTGCCGGTGGGTGTACGTTTCGGGGCGGCGGCAGGGGATGGTCCCCCCCCAAAAGGGCGGGGTCACGGGCCGGAGGGACGGGATGCCCTTGTCCTGCCGGTGGGTGTAGGTTTCGGGGCGGCGGCAGGGGATGGTCACCCCCCAAACGTGCGGGGTCACGGGCCGGAGGGACCGGATGCCCAGGACGTGCGGTGCTGTGCGGTGCTCTGCGGTGGGTGTCGTGCCATCTGCCCCATGCGCACGGACGCTGTTTTTGTTATGTAGGGGCCCGACTCGGCAATTGTGAGGGCCACAACGCCCCCTTGGCCGCCGCCGACTTCTCTGTCCGTGGGAGGTATCCCCCGCCCTCCCTCCCTCCCTCCCCCGCTACCCCCGCCTTCACCGGGCGTTTGGACCCGCATTGGGGGGGGGGGGGGGGGCTGACCCAACGCCTTTCGCCCGCCAGAGGCAGGCACCGCCGCTGCCGACCACCACCACCACCGCCGGAGGCAGTCCCTTGTGGGGGTCGGTGGTACGCTTGGCGTGGCTTTGGGGCCCTCCGCAGGTGGAGTGTCAGTGCGCCCGGGAGACCACGGGTTTGGAGCCGTGTGGAGATGATGCTACACACAGAACAGTGTGCCCTGTCCCGTCGCCTCGTGGAACGGTTGTACAGGGGGGGGGGGGGTGTTGTGCTGTTAAGAAAGGTGGCGAAACCCCCCCCTTCTGACATGAGGGGCATGGGGCCCTCTAGCGCTCCAGAGGTACGTGCTGCCACACGCAGTGACAGTGCCAGTGACAGTGACAGGCCCGGAGATGGTGACAGCCCCAGTGGCCGTGTGTTGCAAATCCGGGGCCTTTGTCACGGTTTTGTGTGTTAGTGCAGGCGCTCGGGCGTGTGGCACTTTGGTTTTGGGGGTTTCATTGAGGGCGAAGTTGTCCCCGGGCGACAGTATCCCCCCCTCTGCACGTCAAACAATCGTTCCATAGCACATGCGACCGTGGCCCCGTCAAACCCGCAGGGGGCGTGTGGACGGTGCCTTCCTCCTGCGCACCACGCGTCTGTTGCGTGCGGCACTGGCACACACGCAGGGGGGCGTTCGTTGCTGTCCTTTCACGAGGGTCGACCCTGCAAAAGCGGACGCATATGGGGGGCTGTGGGTGGGTGGCTGGGGGGGGGGGGGGCGCTCGCCTGATGGAACCCCCCCTGACCGCCTCATCACAGCACAGCCATCCACCCCCCCCCCCCCCGCCTGGGGATGCCGCTGGATAGCCCTGCCCAGGGAAGCATTACAATGGCCGTACACCGAAGGAGGAGGGGGGGTTGATTATTATTGTTGGGCGCCGCTGACGCACAAACGGCACATCCCGCCACATCCTCAGCACAGCCCCGGCACACCAACCACTGGGCTCCGCGAACGCGGAAACGACACCAGCAGGAGCACCGGCCGCAGCGGCCGACAGAACGCAGCGACCCGATGCAACATGCGAAGGGAAGAGCGGGTGACTGTCCAGGGCCCCGTAAAGGAGCAACAACCCGACGGAATGTCACACGGGGGGTGGATCCCCCGCCCCCCAGACCAAAGGGACCATCGGGGGAAAGAGCGAAACTTACCATTGCGAAAATCTGGTCGGGCCATTTTTGGTACACTGAATTCTGAATCCCAGACCCCCCCCCCCCCCGCACCTCCATGGCCCTGCCGCACCGCACGCCCCACCGTCACGCAGGTACCTGGCCAGCGGTGATGAGGACCGTGAGATGCGGGTCTGGGACACCGAGAGCCAGAAGTGCCTGGCCCTGGCCTCGCACAAGCAGTACGTGACCGGCGGGTCTCCGCACCGCTCCGTGTGCCAAGTCGCGTGCCACCCCTCGAAGGACGAGGTCTTCCTGTCGGCCTGCGACAAGACCGGTGTGCGTGCCCCGTGTGCGCGCATGCGACGGGGCCCTCTAGAGCCCCGGAGGGACGTGCGGTGGCAGTGCCGGTGACAGTGACGGGCCCAGTGGCAGTGTGTTGCTGATTTGGAGTTTCTGTCTTTTGCAACCCCCAAAAAGGTTGGGGGGCTGGGGTGGGGGGTGGGGGGGGGCTGAGGCTCATCATTGAACAATCCATCGCGGGGCAATTGTGCCTCCCCAAATCCTGGGTTTTACAAGATCCAATCTCATCCGTTGGGGTCCCCTCTGCGGATGGCCCGGTTGTTGGTGATTCCTGGTCGGCGTTCTTGGGGTGATGGCCACACCACGTTCATTTGCATGAAGCTTCACAAGTGGTCTGAGATGCCGCAGCTGAGTTTTCCACACGGCGGGTGTGAACACGGGGAGGGGGGGGGGTCCTGCCATTGAGTTGGGGCTCCAGGAAGAAGGAAGAAGTTGGCGTGGACCTGCGTATACATGAACATGTAGTGGCAGCGATTGGCAAACTACATTTTTGTTCCCCACACATGCCACCATCGCCCTGGGGAATCCCCTCCAAAACGCCCAGTGCACAGCCGCCTCGCCCGCCCTCTCTCAGTGCTGATCTGGCAGCTGCAGCCCCAGAACTCGCAGTCGGTCCCCGAGAACAGTGCGAAGTGCATCAAGGCCTTCGTCGCCCACACGCAATACCCCGTGTTCTTCGCCAAGTGGTCCCCCACCGCCAGCTACGTCATCTCCGCCGTGCGGGTGACGGGGCCCGACAGCCTCGAGGTGTGCTCCACACGCCGGCCTATGGCCCCCCAGGACCGTCGGGTGCGGGAGGCACCGCGCCCCCCCCCCCCCCCCCGCAGCGCCTCGGCCATCCCCCGACCCGCAGGGCAGCCCCAGAACAGTGGGCGGTCAGGGGCCGGTGGAGGGGCGGTGTCGTGCAGGGGCCGCGCCTCGGCACCGTTGGTCAGCCCCGCGAGGGCAGAGCCGGGGGCTGGGGCCCTCGCCTGCCATGCCACACGCCCCCCGGGTGCACCGCACGCCGCATGCCACCTTCTCCAACAAAGATTTTCCCAACATAAATTTTTTGACAGAAAAATTTTTTCAACAAAAAATTTCTTCCAACAAAAGTTTTGTTCCGAGAAGAACAAAATTCCAACAAAAGAATTTTTCCGACAAAGCGTTGGTTCCAACACAAATCTCCTTCCGACAACATCTTTTTTGTCGGGGACAGCACCGCCGGCGCACCGCCACCGCCTCCCGCGCGTTGCAGAGGATGCCCACGAAGGACAGCATCATCAAGATCTGGAGCGTCGACAACGCCCGCGTCGTCGCCCGCCTCGTGGGGGCCCCGTCGCAGCAGCCCGTCAACGCCGTGACCCTGTCCCGCTGCTCGAGGTACGGCCCCGGGCCCCCTCCCGTGCAGTGCCCATGCGCTGGATCGTGTCCGTTTGCCGCACCCGGTGCCCCACCCCCCGCGGTACTGCACCGTTTCTCGGCCTCGGCGTGATGGCGTGGGGGACCAGACCGCCTCGTTCGTGCCGTGCCCCAGCGCCGGTACCGTCCCTTTGGCGCATGGAGTGTGCGACCGGACGTTCTGTCGTGCAGTGTGCCTCTCCTGCGCTCTGTGCCCCACTCCTACACTTCAAGGGCAGCCCGGGTCCAATGCGGACAGAGAGGCAGAGGCAGAGACGGAGGCAGAGAGGGGGGGGGGGGGCGACAGATTCACGTCCAAGACAACACAAGGAGCATCACCGGCGGCCACAGCAAAGCAAACAGCACCACCCGCCTCCGACACAACACGGACAGCGCACCCGGCACCAACAACGACACAAACAACACGGCCAGCACCAGAGACAACAGAAACACATTGACCAGCACCGCGCACATCACGAACAGAGCTCCACAGAACACTTGAAGACCAACGTATTTCTCCCCGTCCAAAATCCGCATATGGGGTTTTGTCCGATGGATCGCTTGGTACCGTTCTGCACCCTTGCGGCTTTCGTTGCACACCACCCACAACGGTATTCGGCGCTTCGGATCACATCCCAGGCACCCCGTTGCATACGCTCCGGGGGTTTGGGGTTAGCCAGAGAGATAGACTGAGGGAAGGGGGGAGACGGAGGAGGGCGGCGGTGTACGCCACACATGTGTTTGTAATCTTTTACCAGGGCCCTCGCCCGGTTGCTGTTGCACGGCCCTTCTCCCCTCCCACGCCCAGTGCACAGCGCCCTGCACGTGATACCTCGGCAGGGGACGGTGCCCCCCCACCCTCCCTTCCGCCGCCCCAGCCCCGCGCCCACGTGCGGGCGGCCTCCTCCTGCGCGGTGCCCCCTCCCACGCCCTCGTCTGTAGCATGTGCCCCCTCCCACGCCCTCGTCTGTAGCATGTGCCCCCTCCCACGCCCTCGTCTGTAGCATGTGCCCCCTCCCACGCCCTCGTCTGTAGCATGTGCCCCCTCCCACGCCCTCGTCTGTAGCATGGTGCCCCCTCCCACGCCCTCGTCTGTAGCATGTGCCCCCCTCCCACGCCCTCGTCTGTAGCATGTGCCCCCTCCCACGCCCTCGTCTGTAGCATGTGCCCCCTCCCACGCCCTCGTCTGTAGCATGTGCCCCCTCCCACGCCCTCGTCTGTAGCATGGTGCCCCCTCCCACGCCCTCGTCTGTAGCATGTGCCCCCTCCCACGCCCTCGTCTGTAGCATGGTGGCCATGTCGTCCCCCAACAAGATGTGCTCCGTTTGGAAGGTCGAGTGGTTCAACACCCTCGAGCCGGACGGTATGTGCTTCGGTGCGGGGCTCTTGGGGATGCCACTCCTGCGGCGCACCCCCGCGGCGCGCACTTTGGGTAAGTATCGTGGAACACCGAAATCGTACCCCTTTGTGAGCCGCGCCGGATGGACACGTGTACATACGTTCTGCTCGGCCCGAACTGTCGTTGAAGTCTGGCGCAAGCGGGAGGGTGATGACCATGCGTCATGCATGGCGGTGCTGACGGCCCGAACGCTTATTCCCCTTCCCCTACGGCGCGCGCGACGCGCAGTAAGCGCTCTCAGTGCGCGGTCCTTGCGCTCGGGTGCGCGCCGTCGCCCGGTGGCCTCTGTGCGTTTGGTAGTGTGCCTGCCGTGCACGCCGTTCACGCTCCGTGCGGTGCGTTGTTTGGGCCGGAGGGGAAAGGGGACGAGCCCTGACAGTCCCCCGTCGCAATGAAAGGGACTAGAAAAGGGGGCGATCTCAAGGTCCCCCGCACAAGACAGTCCGGGGGCAGTGTGGTCTTGATCACAGCTAAACCAAATAAAATCGGTCCTTGCCATGCTTTCAAAAGACACTTCCCAAATTGGCGGTCCTTTGTGCAACACGGCAGCTGCACTCGGGCACAATACCCTTGAGTAAATCCCAAATACACACCCAAGGTCCCCCTGCACAAGACAGCTGGGGACAGCACTATGGCGCTATTTCCGCAGATCTGGCCATGCTGCTGCTGCTGTCTCTACCCCCCACCCCCTCCAGATGCCGCCGCCAGTGAAGCACCACTCCACCAAACAAGGAGCGGGGCTGGGCACAGAGCAGAGCAGACAGGGAGCGGGGCACAGAGAGCAGAGCAGTGCACCGTGGCGGTTCTCGGTCTGGCTTACCCACAGCACTGAGGCACAATGTTTCCCTGCTTCCTGATGCGAGCACACGTGCTCGGTCGTCTCGCCAAGCCAAGGCATGGCAGGGCAGGGCAGGGCATGGCATGGCTTGGCTTGGCTTGGCGGGTAGGCACCCCCCGAGATGATCCAAATTTGTGGTGGCTTAGTCCCAAAGCCAGGGATTACGGGTTATTTTAGGGTTCGGTATCAGGGCCCAGCCGTCTAACAGTTCCCATTGGTACGACATCCCGGCCATTGCCTTTTGCTAACAGCGCCTTCGGTACACACACACACACGCACTGCCAGTGTACTTCCTGAGTTCGTCCCGACCCCCTCGCACCGAACCAAGAATACTCAGTGGGGAGCGGGAGATTGCCTAGCAGCCAGGGACCGGCGACCACGGCGAGGGGTACGGGGGAGGGGGGGACTTAGTGGGGGGATGATGGTGTGGCAAAGCTTCCTCTTTAAGAAACCACAAACGCCATCTCAACGCCAAACTTCCGCCGGTTGCCCCCTGCACCGTCCCGTGCCGTGCCGTGCCGTGCCGGGGGGGGCCGGCTCGGCAGTGCGCTGGTGCTGAGCCCCGGTCCGATCCCCCGCGTCCTCACGTGCGTCGCGCCCTTCGCAGACGGGGGCATCCCGGAGGACGGGGAGTGGCAGCCGAAGGAGATCACGCCCCACAGCACCTTCTACACCGACGGCGTCCCCAAGCACGTCAGCTTCTCCCACGGGTCCTCGCATCTGGCGGCCGCCTGTGACACGCTTCTGCAGGTGTGCCCCCGGGGGGGGTCACGGGGGCGTGGGGACTGCGGGGGACGGGCATGTGCCAGGACCCGCATGTGGCGATGCGGCGGCGGTCCGCAGTAGTGCCCGGCGGGGGGGCTGCAGCGCCGGGCGGGTGGTCCCCCCCGCAGCCGCGCCCAGTCCGTCCGGTCGAGCCGGGGTGGTCCCCGCGGTGTACCCAAATGGTGCCGGAATGGCACTGGACTGGGCTGGCCCACCGACCGGAACTGAAGGTTTCGACGCGCGGAAGTGTTGCCGTTCTTCGCCGGAAGCGGATTTGGGCGGGTTCGGCTCGCGTAGAAGTGGGGGTAGGTCTGAAGCGGCCCCCCCGGTGGTGAGCGGGGGATGGGAAGGCGTGTTGGGGGGCCTCGGACGGGGCGCTGACGGGGCTCCATGGGCCACCAGCCCAAAGCACCGGCCGGGGGTACGGTCAAAGGGGCTTGGGATGCGTGAACAAGACATTCCAAAAGCGACCGGGGGCCGTATGGGACGGCGGAGATGGCGTCGTTCGGCTGTGCCTCGGCCGTTACCACCGAACGTGCACGGGCGACAGTCCCGTCGCAGGGCCTCAGGGGGGGGCGCGCTGGGGCGGCGTGGCGTCGCGCAGCCGTGTTCATCTTCCCCGAAGTTGGCCACACGCTTTGTGGTCCGCCGTGGGGCAGTGCAGCCCCCGTTGGGACGTGGGTCGGCGGTGGCAGGGCATTGGGGGGGACGGGGCCTTCCCTCGCCCGCAGGTTTGGAGGATCCCCTCGAGGGACCCGGTCCTGGAGTTCATGACGCGGTTCAAGATCACGTGCCTCGACTGGTCGGCAAACCCCGACCGCGACAGTGGGCAGATCTTGGCGGGCGACGACTCGGGCCGCGTGTATTTGTTGAAGGTGTGCCCCGGACCTGCGGCCTGGCGGAGCGCCCGACCGGGCCGCGGATGATGCGGGTGGCCCGACTGTACGTGCGAGGCATCCGGAGAGCGAGAGAGAGAGAGAGCGAGAGAGCGAGAGAGAGAGAGAGTGAGACAGAGATAGCGAGAGAGAGGGAGGGAGGGGGAGAGAGATAGAGAGGGAGGGAGGCATTCAGAGTAGCACGTGACGATAGGTGGGGATCGCGGGCCGGCAAGGAGGTGCCCAATGAGCTTGCAGCAGCCGGGCGCATCAGGACACGTGATGGGCCGACCGTAAGGGACCAAAAGGGGGAAAAGATCCCTCTGTCACTCCGACACGCTGGAATGCTCACCGTTGCCCTGCCACCGCCATCGATTCTCAACCAACCGCCATGGGGTACCCGCCAACTGCCGTCGGTTGCCCCCCAACCGCCGTCGGCCGCCCACTTACCGGGCGCCGTCCACAATCCCTGTCCCTGTGGGCCACCAAAAAGGAAGTCCCGGGTCCTTACACACGGTCCCAGTGGTGGGACGGGTGATCCCACTTCACGAGCACCCAACGCCAGCAGCGACAAACCGGGTCACAAAGCCCAAATTGTGTCCGTGTGTGACGTGGCAGCCTTTGAGTCTGGCCCCCAATCGCCTTCAGCTTCGGCGCGTGACCCCCGTCACACGGCAGTGATCTGGCCCACAGAGGCTCAGGCATAACTGTCATCCAAAGGTCCGGCACGGGACCACCGTCACGCGATAATGATCGCCAGATCAACGCCATGCGACCCCCGTCGCATGGCATTGATCTGGCGAAGGCATCTCAAGGCGTTGTCCCCGGGCCCATGCAGTGCACCCGAGGAGTGGCTTGCGCGGTGTTGTCTCATTGGATGCCGCGGCGGATTGTGGAGGCCGATGCCCCTCACTTGTCTCCGTCGCGTCCGTAGTCAACATTCCAAGCGTCACACGCACGGACGGCGCCGTGTCTTTTTTTTTGTGGTGCTGCCGAAGACGGCCCCCGTCGTGTGGGGGCAGCGCCTCCCTCGCGCCACAGGCACCCCCGGTGCCCTAGCGCCCAGCGTCCGTAGGCCCAAACTGCCCCGTGGCAGGCCCTCCTGCGCCCCGATGCATCGCAGGTCAACAACGTGGAGGAGGACCCGAAGGACTTTGTGGAGAACTGAGCCCCCGCAGTGTCCGAGGATGACCCCCGGCCCACGAAGGATAGGGGGGGGGGGGTCTGCTGGCGCCCCACCGATCGGGGGGGGGGCGCTGGCAATGGCCTCCGCATTGCCTCGTACCTTCGGCTGCAGTTGCTACCAAGGCCCAGGGCAAGGGACGGGGGCTGTAGTCACTAACACGGGTACTTGTTGTGCGTCTTTGACATGCACAAATGGGGGGGGGAGGAGGGGCTGGGCCTGAATCGGATGAAGGGAAGGAGGAGGGCCACACCGGACCCCGGCAGGGGAAGGCGGGTCCTACTGAGCCATGCACGGCCCGCGGCAGGATCCTACCGAGTTCCGGGGGTGATGGGGGTGGGTGGTACTGAGTGGCACGCGGGACGGGGCTGAGTGCTACTGAGGGCCGGAGGCCCATGGCATGTCTGATCGGCGCGCGTGTTTGCGCGTTGTCTCGGGCGGCTTTTTGCCCCCGGTGGTGTGGCCTGGGCCTGTGCTAACCCTTTGATTAACAACGTTCTGGACGACGCAGCGGATGTGCTTTGGGCATGGGTCCGGATTGGACGGCTTTGATCGCCCACTTTGGGGGGCGTGCGCTGTGCCCGCGCTGTGCCTGCGCTGTGGGACCCGGAAGGCCATCTTGGACCCGTTTCCCCCCCATGGCCACGGGGACCGCAGTCACTACCGTGTCCCAAGACACACGGGACTGCCCCAGACTCTTCCTCAGTCCAAAACCTCAGACAATGAGTTAAGACAAAGTGTGTTTCCCACCAAAATCGCCGGATCGGTGTCCAAATCCGCTGGTTGTTGCCCCGTGGACGTCGCTCCCCCGGGGGGTGAGGGCGGTGATCGGGGCGGTCACGGGCACGCCCACTCCCTGTGGGGCGCTGTGCGCGCGCGGTGCCGCACCGCCCCCTTTGGCGTGCGCCAGTGGAATCCGCTGACGGACGGGCCGTGAGCGTTGCGCCCCGGATCAGTCATTGCGTCGTGGGCAGTCTGGCGCGGGTGCCTCTGCACCGCGCGCACCGCGCGCACCGCGCACCCCCCGGCGCTGCGCGGTGCGCCGCGTGGGAGAGCGCGGCGCCCTCCTTCGTGACCGTCCCCCTCTTACCCGTCGTGCATGTCCCATCCCCTCCACATGTCTTAATGCCCCATGCCCCCGTGTCTATGTGCCCCGCTGCCCTCGGGCACGGCCGTTGCATGACGTTGTCACTGACCTCTCACCCACGCCTCCGCTTGTTGTGTATGTACCTCTGCGCATGTGCGGCCTCCCAATTCAGAGGGCACCGTTTGTGATGCTACCGTACCTCCCGTTCCTCGAGTCATCGCTGTTGTTGCTTCTGCGTGTCATGCCCCGTTTGTGCTGGACGTGTGCGGTGGCCCATCGGCTGTGGGTGTCTGCGGCCAGGGCTCCTTTCAGCAACTTGGCACCACTCGGGGGGGGAGGGGGGGGGAGGGCACGGCAGGAGCACCGGCCGCAGCGGCCGACAGAGCGCAGCGACCCGACGCAACATGCGGAGGGAAGAACGGGTGACTGTCCAGGGCCCCGTGAAGGAGCAACAACCCGACGGAATGTCACACGGGGTGGGGGGGGGGGACTCCCCCTCTGGACCCCCTCCCCCTTAAGTGATTGGGCCAAATTGTGTTCTGGTCCTTCAAAAATCACCTCGAAGAGAGTTTGTTAGCTTAAGCGTAGGTGCGGACGCCATACACCCCCCTTTTGGGGGGTCATTCGCGTAGCATACCCCAAGCATGATATTGGATGTCCAACCCGTTGTAAAATCATTGTTTTGCCCGGCAAAACAATCCCCCAAAATGGTTTTTTGATTCTGAGACCTCTATCCCCCTGAAACCGGACACCACATTTTAGGGGGGGGGGGTCAAAAGTGTGTGCTTGGAAGGATTTGAACCAGGGTTGGGCAGAAAAGCTGATGAGCTGATCAGCCGTGCCGGCGGCGGTCCACCAGGATTCGAACCGGCGCCATGCCGGTTGACGGGCGAGTGTGCACGCGACAACTGCTGGTTCCTCCGGGTATTTATCCCCCACTGGTTTTCGCTGTACGCTGCCACCAAAAGAAACAAACCAAACTGTGTGTTTCTGCCTGCCTGCCTGCTTGCCCCACTGACTGCCTGACTCACTGCTTGCCTGGCTGACTGTCAGCCTAACTGCCTGACTCTCGTCTGTCTTGGAGGTGCCTTGCCAAAGGCAATCGCATTTTCTTTGGCGCCTTTGGCACCAATTAGTTTAGGCCAAAAATGTACTTTGGGGCCTCTAAAACGTCACCACCACTTGGGTGTGTGTGTGGGGGGGGGGGGGGGGGGCTGGACCCCCCACGCCGAACCCCCTCTGGACCCCCCCCCCCCTTGTTAAAGGGGCCCTTCTGCAGCCAAGCCCAGGGGGCATTGCTCAACACCACACGGTGGGTCTGGTCGGGTGTACAGCCCACGCAGGCGCATGTGGATTGTTGCTTAGCTTCGACCCGGAAGGGGGGGGGAGGGGGGGTAAGGGATGTGCCTGATCCCATTCACTGTGATGCGGTGCGATGGGGTGTCTGCCGCCAGCGCCTCAATGGCAGTGCACTGCAGTAGTGCAGGGCCCACGAGCAGCACGGCAACAGATGCACAGGCAGCGGGGCGACCGCCCTCACGCCCACGCCGCTCTAGCGTGGCCGCCGGCAACGCGTTTGGATTCCGTGTCCGGCCAAGGGACACAGGGGCACAAGCCGCCGGTCGTTTGGCACGCGGCACGAGGGGAGGTCATGAGCATGGCCGGCCCTCTGGGACTGCCTGTGCGGAGGCACATGCCCACACCCGGACGTGCCCCTGCCCGTGTCGGAGGAGGGGGGTACCCCCCCCCCCCCCTTTGGGAGCACACAAGTCAGCGCGGGAGTCGGCAAACCCCCGCACGGACTTGGAGTGTGCATCTGGATGCCCCTGGTCAACGGCACGGGCAACAGCCCCGTCTCCGGGACGGCCGACCCCCGGACTAGTCAAACAGGACAAGTCATCCGGGGGCTCCATTGACACAACCAAAACACGTTCGGGCCCACGGAGGGTCTGAATGAGCGGTGGCGAGAGGCCAATAGGCGCCGCCAGAGGCAAACAACCCGATACCGAGGCCTTGTGCCAACCCCCCCCCCCCCCCCTCCCCTGGGACCCCCCCCCAACAGTAGGAAAAAACGAAATTTACCATTGGGAAAATCTTGTCGGGCCATTTTTGGTACTCACACTTTTGGGTCCCATGCCCCCCCCCCCCTTCTAATACTGGGCTGCCCTGCCCTGCCCGCATGGCCATAAGTACTGTGTTGCTGCATGTGCACATGAATGCTCAACTCTTTATCAAGTGGGCGTATTCCGGGGTTCACAATATAAAAAATGCCTCTACAACACGTGCACCGGAAGGTGGGGCTCATAGCAAGTTCTCGATGGGGGTGCCATCACCGATCTTGCCTGGCTCTGATGGGCAAGAAACCCCCAAACCCCTGCTGATTTGTTCCAGCAGCATCAGGAAGGTACATGCCACAACCTGTGATGTTGGAGGACAAGCACAGCAATGGCAGTATTGGGAGCAATGCCACGACGGACAGCCCCAGTTAAGGACACACCAGACATTCGAGCTCTGCAATCCTCCTTATTCCAGGACTAGATGATGCGCTGTCATACGTGGAGTGGGATTGCCGTGTGTGCACAGAGGACACCCGCAGGGGGGGATGGAGTGGATGGAGTACACCGGCAGCCGCACACACAAAGTAAGACCGTAGCATGAAGGGACTGAGCCAGGGTTTTTCTCAGTGTGTGCCCTCCCCAATGGGGGTGCGGGTGTGGGGGTTTCAGGAGTTCTGATGAGGACAGTCAAAATTTGCGGGATGTTGTTTGCGCAGTGTACCATGCTTTGGGTAAGGTTTGAGGAGATCATCGCTGCGTGCGCTTTGCTGGTGTGCGTGTCACACGCAAGCACAGTGTTGTCTAAGCATGAGGTGGGCGTTGAACTGCTGTTTTGCTTGGTTTTCTGGGACCGTGGCTGTGGTTGCGCAAGGGGGAGGGGGGGTACATTGTGGCACCGCCTCTGCTTCTACAAACCCACCACTGCGTGCCGTGCTGCCGGCCCTCCCTCATGTGCGGTGCGGTAGCTGCTCATCGCACTGTGCTACGGGTGGAATGTTTGCCTGGGCACGCACCCGGCGCATGCCCGGCGCGCTACCTTTGTACTAAGTGTCTTATCTCTAGCCCCAAGTGGTTCTTCACCTTGGGAAGTCCCCCAAGTAGACCACACTAGACCGCAAACCCTCCCTGCAAGGCACGTTGCATACGCCGAAATACGAGAATTCAACAACACAAAATGCCACTCCCACCACTTCCAACCACCACCCTTGCCATCATCACAAACTGGGTGCAAAGGATGGGCCAGATTCTTAGACACGACAAGAAGGTACTCCAGATTGTTTGGTGAGGGGGGGGGGGGGGGCAAAAACAAGCACGGGTGGGGAAGGGTCAAAAAAAGATGCCCGGCGCGCTAACACTCCCCCACGGTCGAGCACCGTGTGCCTTGGTGCGCCGCAGCCCGGCAGGCCCACCCCCGCACAGCAATGGGCACCTCTGCCACGGTCACGCACCCCTCCTCAAATGCTTCGGCCCTTGATGAACAAACACAGAGGGAGGCCGCTGCAGACCCCCGGCACGAAGCACTCCCCTGAAGGCGCCTGCCCCAAGAAACTGGGAGCGGTGCCCTCCCCAACTCAAAGTGGTCTCGTTGGGGACTCACAAACAGCACCACTTTCCCAAAACCCTTGGCCCCGGCACTTGTGGAATGGCCTTCACAAAGTTTGAAAATGGGGTGCACTGCCCAAGGCCCTCGCAACCACCGGCGGCTTGGGGTCACCCCTGCTCCACGTGCCTGCGTCCGGGAGCACCCACAGGCTCTGCATGCCCTCCTTCCTCCAGCGTGTGCCCGCACAATGCCCCCCGGGCGACACCGCCGGGCCAGCCCGACGCCGTGACTGCCCGCGCCCCTGGCTCTGCTGCGGAGTCCAGCAACCGGCCCCTGCACGTTGGCATGTACGAGACGCGCAGTTACTGGGACGCGCGGTATACCCAGGACGGCGACGGGTGCTATGACTGGTACCTGGAGTTTGAGTCCTGCTTCAACCTGCTGCCGGACCATATTCATGGGAACAAGGACTCGCAGATCCTGATCACCGGCTGCGGCAACTCCAAAGTCGGTATTCCTCCGCTCGCCCCAATTCGCATGGTGGCTGGCCAGGGCTCCTCTTAACACCTCAGCACCACCGGGGGGGGGGGGATGGGGGGGGGTCCCCCCCATCCCTGTTAATTGGGCCAAATTTTCTTCCGGGCCTTTGGCCAATCAAAAATCTTCTCTGGTGCCTTTGGCGCCGATCGGTTTAGACCAAAAGTTTTTTTGAGCGCCTTCAGTGCCTCTGTAACGGTGCACCGCTGGGGGCGGGGCTGGGGGGGGGGGGGGGGGCTGTATCCCCACCAGCCCGGACGCCCTTCAGAGGGGCATCCCACGGCACCGGCAGAAGGGGCGCAGCGCGGTGCCCGGTCTCCCGGTGGCTGAGGGCTCCATGGCGTCTGGGGGTTTGGGGTGTGGGTCCAGGCCCAGCGGGTGCCCTCCGTGTGGGGCGCGGAGTACGGCGCACGGCGCTATGTCCGCCCTCCACGTGGGGACACCGAATGGCGTCCGGAGGTGGGCACGGGGCACCGAATGCGAGGAATGGGTGAGGCCATTGTTGTGTGCTGGTGAAGGACTTGACAACCCCTTTTCCGATCACAAGGGTACGGCCCCCCGGCCAGGGATGCAGGTGGCTGCAATCATCAACAGGACGGGGTCTGCGGAGTGGAGGAGGTGGGGCTGTACTTCATAACACCAGTTTTTCTGTTGCGGACAGCCCACAAGGACCAACAACCGCCAACCGCCAACCGCCATCCGCCGCCAATCGCCACCAACCGCCAACCGCCAACCACCAACCGCCACCAACCGCCAACCGCCGACCATCGTTCTACACTGTTTCTTTGGTTTTGTGTCTGGCCTATGTCTTGGCTATGAAGCAGAGAGCGTCCCCGTGAACGTTCGACTCTGTTGGTGTTATGAACCCCCCCCTTTTCCCCCCTCAGACCGGCCCTGGGAGGAGGGGTGTGTGGGAAAACGGAGGAAAGATGTACTCTGCAGTTGTCCTTCCGATGAAGAAGATTCCTCTGCGCTTGCCGTGCTCTGTCTTGGGTGTTCATTGGTCGTTGTTCGTGCGCAGGGCCCTTGTTTCATGCCGCGGGATTCAAGAATGTTGTCAACATCGATTTCTCTGCGATAGTGATCGAGAAGATGAAGGAGCGCTGCAGCCATTGCCCTGGTTTGTAGTTGCATTGCAGTCATGCCCTGCACGTGCGCCACGCCCGCCGTGATGTCACATGCTGTTGTGCAGCCGAGCTGGCCTTGACCGGGTTGCGATGGTTGGGGTACTTGGGCCGCAATTTTCCTGGTTGGACCTCGCAAAGTACCTTCAGGCGTTGAGAGATCCAGTTTTGGCTGCTGACCAACAAACAAATTTGTCACGGAGGCATATTCGAAGGCGACATTCGGTACTGCACGCGATGGTACTGATGCAGCCCAGCCTCGCCTCACACGGGGGGAGGGGGGGGCTTTCTTGTTGGGTCGGACCCCCCGCCCCCACTCCTACACCCCCCAATAACCCCCACGGAATGCCCGCCCCACCACTTTCCGCAGTCTTCCTCATTTTCCCGCAGTCGTTGTGATCGAGCCCACTCAAAAGGAGATCCTACCCCCCGGGGCTTGTGTGGATTCACAACACCCAACCCCCATCCCCCTGACGGTACATCTCCCGGCGGATCCCGGCCTAAAATGCAGCTCACGGGACCTGCCAGGGCTCAGGGACTGGGGACCAGTGATGGCGGGTGCAGTGAATCGACCCCCATTCGGTGCCCCCCCCCCCCCCAGTACCCAGGGCACGAACCATGCGGCCGTGGAGGCCCATGCCCGTGCGCTGCCGTACAGCGAGGGACCCCCTGACCGGGACCGCCCGGGGCGGGGGGGGGGGTCCGCAAGGATGGCCCAGGGGATGCCCCACGATGGGACGTGGGACCAGGCGGCATCGGGGGGGGGGGGGGGGATGCACTGCCCCCGCCACGCCATCAGGGGTCCCCAGCCCCTGCACCACCTCTCTGGACCCCTCCGCCGCCGCGATCCCCGGCTGGGGGTACAATCCCCGGGTTCGGATCCCCGGATGGGGGTACAATCCCCGGGTTCGGATCCCCGGCTGGGGGTACAATCCCCGGGTTCGGATCCCCGGATGGGGGTACAATCCCCGGGTTCGGATCCCCGGCTGGGGGTACAATCCCCGGGTTCGGATCCCCGGTTGGGGATACCCGCCCATAAGTTCATCGGTCCTGCGGTGCCCCCCCCCCCCCCCTCCCCCCCCCTCAACCCCCCTCCCCTTTTTAAACCGGAATTCGGTCCGTAAGTACATGAGCAGACAACAGACCACAGAGACAGGCCAAACCCCCCCTCCCCCGATCCCCGCTTCCAGTACCGTCCCTGCGCGGCGTGTCCAGGCATGCAATGGATAGCAATGGACGTGACCAACATGCACTGGACGCCGCTGTACTTCGATCTGGTGCTGGACAAGGGCACGTGGGATGCCGTGGCGTACCGCAGGGACCAGGACCAGATCAAGCGAATGCTGTGGCACATCCTCAGGGTATGCCCCGCCCGGCCGGCCTGGGCAGGGCGGCTGTACCGGTCAGCCTCCCATTGTGGACCCCATGCTTGCCACAGGGATGGGTATGCATGGGCATATGTGCTGACCACTTATGCCACCCCACCCCCCATCCCCCACTACCGGCAGGGCTTTCGGGGGGGGAGGGGGTAGAGGTAGCCCCCCATTTTCAGGCGGGGAGGGTTCAAAAAACAAGGCTTCGCAAGGCAGTGGGACACTAGGGCCCGGCATTTGTAGGAACTTTGGCCAATCCTGCCCGGAAATCGGCCAAAATCAGTACCCCCCCCCCCAGACTACCGAAATCCTACAGCCTTCACGGCATCTTTTCGGGCAACAAAAACCTCTTTTTTTTTTTTTGAACCCCCACCCCCCTCTCAGAATGGGGGGGGGTACCTCTACCCCCACCCCCCCCCAAAAGCCTGCGACCCCTGGGATTTCCGATGCATACCTGCCCCTGCCACTCACCCTTTCCGAAGCCTCTTCCTGACCCTTTTCTCTGACCCTGTGGCGATGGCCATACGGTTGCACGCCCCAGTCGGGGGGGGTGCCGCAGACCTGGGCTGCGTTTGTCTCCCGCACTCTCCAAACGTGAATCACGTGGATCCCACACTTCCACAGCGTGCCTCCAGTGCGCATTTCACAATCCCGACCTGCGCATGCCCAAGCATTAGTGCGACGTGCATCCTGTGCTGCTACCTGCGGAAGCGACACAACATCGTTGAAAGCCCAGGTGAGTCCCTCCCTGCGTTTACGGGGACCGCTCATCCTGCGGTGCGCAGTTTGGGTAATCGTCATGGAACAGCGGAAATCGCACCCTCTGTGAAGCGCAGTTTTGAATGGGGAGTAGGTATCGCAAGATCTTTGTCCGTTTTGAGTCTTGTGCGGCGCCGTTGTGCCCGTTTGACTGCCTTCCCTCACCCAAACTCGAGGAACGTCCATGCGGTGCTGCTTGCGCTGAAGCCACTCACCCTTCCCCCTGCGGGGCCTGCGGCGTGCAGGAGGCATTCCCCCGGACATCCATGAGTGGTTGCTTCTGCGTGTCTCCCGCAGGTGTTGGGCGGCCGCAACCGTCCCAGGCCGAAGGGTTGCCCCCAACCCCCACCCCCCACCCCCGCACCGACCACAGCCGGCCAAGGGGATGGGAAGGGAAGGAGTGTGGTGAGGCGGATGGGCACCGCGGCCTACGGAGGGAAAGGCCAAGGGAAGGGAAAGGGGAGGGGAGAGGGAAGGTTAGGGCAGGGAGGAAGAGGAAGGTCAAAGGGGGGTGAGAGGCCGATGGGCACCACCGCCGATGGAGGGAAAGGGTCCAAGGGAAGGGCAGCGAATGGTGATTGGCCAATAGGCGCCGCCCGCTGCAGACGAGATCATCACACCAAAGGCGTCATGCCAAAACCCCCACCCCCGCAGCCGCACCAAATCCGTTGCAGGTTCTCAAGGTCGGGGGCACGTACGTTCTGATCACCTCCTGGGCCCCCCCGGACTGCCTCCCGTACCTCACGCTTCTGGAGCCGTTCTGGGACGTGGACCACCGGGCCGCCGGCTGGTTTGCGGTGTACAAGGTGACCAAGCGGCGGCACCCGCCCCACACCCTGTGCCTGCAATCGATGGAGCCCAACCCGCACTCGGTGCACGCCCTCTGCGCGGGGATGGAGGTGCTGCTGCTGAACCTCGGGCAGGACGGGCCCTCCGGCGGGTGGGCCGGGGCGGCCGGTGTCGACTACGAGGGCAAGGAGGAGGACGCTTCGGCGGAGGGGGGGTGCCCTCAGATGCAGCCTGACCCGTGGCCTGACTGACAGGCACCGCACACCGCCGCGCGGGGGGGCTGGGGGGTGGGGGGTGGGGGGGGGGGCGATCCGGGGCGGGGGGGGGGTTTGGTTTGGTTTGGGTCAAGGCCTGTGCCGGACGCCCTGGCCCATGGTCAGCACTCGCCTTTGTGCCGACACGACTGGGCTAGGCGAATCGCGGTTGTCCGGTCCCAAGGCCTGCCGGACTGTTGACCGCCCCCGTACCCCGTGGTGGCACACACGGGAGGGAGATGCCGCCGTGCCTGTGTGTGTGGCGCGCGCGGGGCAGGAGGGCGGGGCGTGCATGCTGGTGGCGCTCGCAGGGCATGACGGGTCACACGGCTGCGCCGCGCCTGGCCCTGCCCGCTGGCGCCGGTGCCGCTCCAGTGTTTCTGGTTTCCCCCGCTGCGGCTTGGTCCGTCCGTGTCGCCGCTTGTAGTGGCGTCCCGGCTGTTCGTGTGGTCGTCGGGTGTGAACCAGGGTCCGCCACCACCGGGCCCTGGCTGCTTGTGGTGGAGGCGCGTCGGGGGGGGGGGGGGCGTGTGGGGGGTTGTGTGATGCCTGGTGCTCCAGGCCCCGGCAGGGAGGCCATGGGAGCCTGACGCTGAGCCCGCCGGGGGAGTGTTCGGACTGGACACGCCGCCTCCCGGTCATTGACATGCTGCCAGCGGCCCCACGACTGCATGAGGCACGGGGGCGCGCTCCCTGGGCGCTCGACTGGGGGGGTCCACACCTCCTGACTGCTCTAGGCACTGGTGGTGTTGTCGTGGACTGGACCATCCGCCCACGGCGCTGAGGGACGGCAGGAGGAGGGGCTCCAGGGCGCGCTGAGCGCTGCCCTGCCCTGGAGCCTGCCCGGGCTCGGGGCCTGGGTGGCGGTGCTACTGCCCGCGTAAACGGGGGGGCCCAGAGGGCACACCACCCGAGTGACCGCTCCGTTTTGCGGGGGGGGGGGGGGGAGGGGTCGCCTGTCTTTGCAACCATCTGTGCACTCAGTAGTAATTGATAGTAAGATCCAGTGATTGCTGCATGGCGGTGGTCAGAGACGTACCGCTGCACCTTTGCTGAACTTTGCCTGCTCAGTGGCCCACCCACTGGCATTTTCGTGTCTCACTTTTTGACAGAAAGGTACCCATGGTCTTGTAGGCCACTGACGAGCCAAATTTCTTTCTGCGCTTTGTGCTGACTGCCTCTTGTGCACACGTGCAATAGCCCAGAGTTCCTTCGGGGGGAGGGGGACAACCCCAGAAGCCTTACAATCCGAGAAACACATGCGGACTGGGAATCACCGACACAGTGTTTCCGCCCAGATTTAAGGGTCTTGGGCAGCCAGTGCCATTGCCAGTGCCCCCCCCCCCCCCCCACCCCCAATGCAATATGGATCAGCGCGAGCATTCGAAGACATGTCAAGTCAAACCAGACCTTCAAGCGGAGGTCCGATGTTAACGTCGTGATGCCGGCAATCGGGAGCTTGTGGACCATATTCGCGGACTTCCAGAAGCGGAATTGCTTCTTGTGCTGTGGGAGGGCTTTGACGGCCGGGGTGGTCACGTTTGTTCTCACGGGGCAGGGCCCCCAGGTGCCCGCCCACAGTGCAGACTGCGCCTGCGGGCAAACCGAGCACCCACCCGATCACACAGTCTGGGTGGCGGTTGGCGGCGGTTGGCGGCTGACGGTTGGCGGTTGGCGGCGGATGGCGGTTCGCAGTCAGTGGATTGTGGCGGTTGGTGGTCGACGGTTAGGAGCGGTTGGCAGTTAGCGGTTGATGGTCACAGCACCGCATCACGTGTTGCACGAGCCTGAAGTGCATGCATGGGCCCTGCAGTCCCATCGTAGCGGATGGCTCAAAGGGGGTGTAGCACCCCAGCCAGGGATGCTGGTTGCTGTCATCGCCCCCCATGGGACCAGGTGCTGTGACTGCTTTGCCGGGCATTCCGCCGATCAGACCAACCGTCAATCCCCCGAAGCGACCGTCGTAACTGTAACTCACCGCATGCCTCGCACCCCCTACGGATTCGCCAGGAGACGGTGATGCTACCCCAACCGGTGCATTCCCTGCACCGCGTGCGCGTGCACAGCAACCACATGGCCGTGGAGGGGACGCTGCATCCCGGTCAACGCCGATCAGGGACATTGATGCCGCCCCACTTGTTCCGGTGTCCGCCACATGCACTTGTCGAGGGGGCGTTGGAAGGGCTTTGTTTAGGGTCTGATCCTTGAATTTGGGTACCGGACACTGGGGGGGGGGGGTCCCATCCAAAATGGCTGGAGGAGAGGGGGGAGGGCTGATGCGGGGGAGGGGGCGGGGCGTCGAATGCCATGAGATGAGAGTGGGGGACCAAGAGGCTGTACCACAGCTGAAACGTGCATCCCCCCGGGGCAGGGGTTTTGGTTTTTGTTGGGATATTTTGTGGGACATGCTGAGCCAAAGCCCCGCACATAATGTGCCCCATGACCTTCGGCTGTCGATACCACCGCCGCCATTGCCAACTCCAGCAACGGCAGCAGCAGTCCCATGCGCGTTTCGTATGTGGCAGGGACAGGGACAGTGACAGTGACGCCGCCATGCGGCCCTGAAGTCGTGATGACGACTGTCCCGTGTGTCAAGACGGGCTTGCCAATCGTGGGAAACAGTCGTGGAAAAGGCTGGAAGTTCGAGGACTGCAAGACACCGGAGACCACGGGATATTGCAGTGGGAATGCCTTCCATTTCGGGCCACTTTCATGGATTTCATTTGTTCACGAGGACAATTTTTCTGATGTGGGTGGGTCGGTCGCTGCTGGGCAGGGCCCCCAAACGACCCCCCCCCCCCCCACCCACCCCCAGTCCGTAAGCAGCGGCCTGAACAACAGTCAGAACAGGAGGCCGTTGTTTGCCATCGCAGTTCACGCCCGGAGGTGGTAAGGTCGACTGTCCAGCGGGTCATGAAGAGGGTGGACACCGGGGGGCGTCCCATCTCAATATCCTTGTTGCCACGTGAAGGGGTACGGGGGGTGGGGGGGGGGGGGGTTCCAATGCACTGAGGCGGAATGACACCCCTCCCCCCATCATCACGTGGGAGCCAATCTTGTGCATGTGAGGAGTTGTTTTGTCCAAAACTCTGGAAGAGGGGATGTGGCCACATTTGCAGCGCGAGGCCGCTGTGTAGATTGACTATGGGACTATGGGACTGATCTTCGTGATCTCAAAGACCATGACCTCAGTTTGGATTGTCCACGTTGTTTGGTCAACCTGGTAGCGAAGTTGAATGTGTTAGTCTTGGGGTGGCACCTGGAGGACGCTTTGGCTGAGTTGCTGCATTCTAATCAAGTTGCTTCCATTCGTGGAGGTGGTATGCAGCGTCATCACTTGTGGTCCATTCACTATTTGCGGAAGCTAATCTCTTGTCATGTGACACTTCCCAATGATCTTGTGACTTCTTTTACGTCTTTGTCTCATAATTTTGCCCACGGTGTCATTCAGTGGATGAGGTTTGTGCATTTGTGTGTTCGCTTCATTCTCGTAGTTCTTCATGCACCTATCAGCCCTAACGTGGCTGCATGATCTCCTGCCCCCAGCATGTTGTTCTATGGGTGTCTCTATGCCTGTACCCCCCGGCCTCCCCACCGAATATGCTCCAGGGTATACCAAATGCCCTTAAGGGCCCTGGGGCACATGAGACGAAGTGCCACCATACGATGGATCTGGTCATTGGAGCCCATTTGCTGAAGTAGGAAGCATGCCCTGTCCATGGACCCCCCCCCCCCCCGTGAAAAAACGATGCACCCCCCCCCCCCGCCCCGGTGGTTTTCATGGAGAATTTGCGGGGTTTTTACGTGTTTTGCCAGGTCACTTGGCCCTGGGGAGTTCGATAGATAGCCGTACAGGATGAGTCTGATCATGGAGTGCACCCCATGGCACAGCACGAGCCGTGGCCACGGTGTACACACTGTGTGGGCACACGAGCCCACACATGCAGCACCACATATGCAAGAAGTGCAGTGGAAGAAGTGGGTGTAGAAAGACGGGTGGCCAAGGTACCGGGAGCGGGGGGGGATTACAAACTAGAATTATCACTCAAGCTGGAATTTCTGCAATTCAAATTCCGTGCGAAATTTTTGTACGCAACTTATTTCAGTGTTTTTAAGGATTTGTGCAGGTACACGTTAGGCATTGCCCTTGCGACCTGACGACCATGCCTGATGATTTGGTCAACAATCATTGGTTTTCCTGATTTTGCCAGACTGCCAGACTGCAAGCTATTGTCCTGCAAGTTTCGCGCACAACGCCTCAGGCTGTTGCATGTGTCTTTTTTGACACGGCTGTGCTTATCTTAATGGTTGAAAACAGTCCGCACCACCGCATTTGTTTTCAAACCTGCCACCGATCTGGCGCACTACTGTTCTGGTCTCTCCTCATCTGCAGTGTTCATGTGGCATTCAATCGGGTACAAACAAGAGTGCTGGTTGATGCGTCAGGAAATCCATCCAGAGACCACCAGGGAATAACAACAACTATCTAGAACCAAAGTTCACGAGGAAATAACAGCAAGCGCCCACTGTTTCTCATGAGCAATTATTGGGAACCATACAAAAGTTGTTCGCTCATTTTTAAGAAGTGGCACAGACTTTGTCAGGCCAGAATTTGTAGATTCATTTTTCCCCCCGCACGGAATGCCCCCCCCCCCCCCGGCCAAACTGTACAATCATCAAAAAATTGCACAAGGCATCATGATGGGTTCGTCCAATCAATGCTGGCAGCAAGTGCGCCGGCCATCAATTGCTTCTACAGTCTTCCTGCGAAAAAAAAATGAGGCACCTGCACGCCCGATTGGCCCCTCATAGAGAGCCCTGGTGCCACGGTGCGCGCACAGTACAAATCTGGGGAAATCTGGGGACCCTCCTGGTGTAGTAGTGGTCACCCACCGGGGCGCCCTCCCAAGATGCACCCCCCCAAACAGCCCATAGAACCCCAGAAAAGCTCAGTTGCAAGCACAAGACCTGTCTTCCAAGGCTTTTTGTTATGGTGGCCAATAGACCCCAGAGGCCTCTGGGCAGTTTTTGTTCTTTCCTGGAAGCCTCTGAATGGCGTGTTGCAACAAATCGGTGCTGTGCGTGTACGTGCGTGCGGTGCAACGATGCCATCATACAACATTACGTCCGTATGGCGTGCACGGGTGGGCCGTCTCCTCGGTTTGGGTACGCGACTCCCCCCCCCTCCCCCCCTCCCCCCCCCCCCCCATCGCCCCTCCCTGAACCCCCCCCCTCAAATGCCGATGGCGTGCTGTCCAGGCCGGTTTTGACCCTTCAGAATTGCTGTTGCCTTCGTCCAAACTTCTTGCTCTCGGTTGCGGGGCCTCGTCCCACGCCTTGTCCATGACATACTATGGCCATACTACCGCCATTGCACCCATAACACGGGAGTGCTCTCCATAAAGCACTGGAATCCCAGGCCTGTTCCCTTTTCTTCTTCATTTGTTTCACGTAGACCAGTGTGCTGCAGTTTGATGTGTGTGGAGGACCACTTCAGAATGGGAGTTGCGTGCTCTGCATTGTGGATCATTGTGGACTGTGATACCCCACAGCCCCAGAACTGTCCGGTCCATGCACAATGCCTGGGCATGTGTGTCACGTCACAGTGTAGCACACGACAACGCCTGTCCAAATCTGGCGCCCCGTTGTACCAGTGGTCGAGCCCCATTTGCAGCAGTTCTATTGCTGCATGCACCCAGAGCTTTCACATTGCTGCTGAGAACCCGATCCAAGAAATCGCAACCCGTGGTTTTGGTATTCTGCATTACAATTGTGCAGACCTGGATACACGGGTTGCCAGATCAGAACAATTCCATGCGGAGTGTGCCTGTTCTGGACATAACAACGCCCCCCGTGATGTCATGCTGCTCCTCTCCAAAGCCGCTTGCTTGGCTCCAACACCAATGGCAAACGGTCAGCTGCAAACAGCACATGGAGTATCCATCGAGACAATAGGCAGCACAAACTGTGATGTCGCTTGTAATGCAACCACAAAGGACTAGCTTAGTACTTGTGTCACATGTGGCGTTTCGGACCTTGCCTCTACACGGACGTTGCCATGAATTCGTGCCAGCGACGTAGTCTTATAACCCCCAGGACAGTGTTGTTCCTCCTGCTGCACCTGTGGTCTTGCCACCCCCTGCCTCAGTGGCCCGGAGGCGCACCAACACTTTGCTTTCCTCGTGAAAACGTTGATGGAGGGCACCGTTGTAAAGCTGTGTGTTCTGCTGCTCTGCCAGTGATGCTGCTCATGCTCCAAGAGGTAACAATAAAAGCATTCATCCAGAGGCACAGGGTGTTGCTTTTGACGTGTGCAAATAATATCCGACACTGGACTTTATTTTCAATTCCTGGATGTTGTTCAAGGGGGGGGGGGTTTACGGTGAGTCCACCGGGGATGGCCTATGGGTGGAAGAGTGAGCGTACCTACATGTCTCATGACATCGACTTGTTACTTTACTAAGGGGGCGTACCGTGCGCTGTGCGAAGAGTTGGCTGTTCTCCACCACCGGGAGTTCGGTAAGTTCAGACAATTGAAAGGACGTCATTGAATGGCTGCTGCAGTGGACGGGGCTACAGGGGGCAGAATGTAGGTCCCTGGGACCCATGGCAAGCATCAGATGTTTGAACTTTTCAGTTTTGAATTGATTGTGCATGATTCCGCAGGTGCGTGGTTTTCAGGGTTGTTACCTGGATAATCACCGTAATAATTGGCGCTGTGCCCGCGCTGTGCGAAAACGCCCCCTAATGAACACAGAGTGAAGGCCCGTGGCTTGTGCACTGAATGGGCTATGGACATTGGGCTATTGTGCACCCATTGGGATTGCATTTGTTGTCTTCCATTAGCGACTGGAGCCCTGAGCGAATGTGTGAATGTGCCAGTCTTCAGGAGAAAATGAATGGGCATTCTCAAGGTCGGTGTGCAGAACATGGAAAAACCTATCTGGCGTACCTTTGCTTGTGTAGGCACAAGTAGACCAGTATACAAGTATGCACACCTCTGTGACCGCCATGGGTTTAGGCATGGGTCCACTTTTTCTGGGTCTTTTTCGCCCCTGATGAGGATGGCCATCGGATAGCCACGAGGGTAAAAAAGGCTGGACGTTCATAGCAACGCTAACAATGATGCCAGAGATGTGTCTGTGGTTGTTGGCCCATGGGCTTTGTGGTGGAACAGTGCATAGGGATGTCAAGCCTGCTAGTTCTGTGTAGATCCCTTCTGTCATGCTGGTACATCGACCAACCGCACACTTGGTGCTCAAACATCGGTTTACCAATCACACGCAACTCCATCAATGGACCAATGGTACAAACCCCCCAGAGATCAAATTTGATGGTCGCTATCGAGTTGGTGTCTATCCCGTTTTGTTCATCACCACCTGTTGAAGTGTGTGCAGCCATTTCCGGACGGTGCCAGGCATTCCCCGGGCGGCAGTCGGTTACCAACGGCGGTTGAACCGTCACCTAACGACGCCCGGCGATTCAATGGTCTCCCGGGGTCATTCGCCGGGTGCACCGGAGTTTCGGACGGCAACACTAATCCGCCCTCCTCATTTCGGATTCCAATTCACTTCAGGACAGCCCAGCTCCACTTCCACCGTTAGCCTTATTGTAGGGTTCAGGCAGGGCGACCATTCCTGGCGAACGGCGGACCGGTTGGCACTCCAAGCAGCGATTTCCACGATGGAAGCCGCACCAACCGGTCGGAGTCAGCCGCATCCATCGGGTCGGCGACACCGGCCATTTCCTCTTGCCTCATTGGACCCCCTGCATCCACCGCCTGCCCCCCTTTTTTTTGCAGCTCCCTTGCAGCCATGGCAATGACCAAAGAGGCCCAGATCATTGAGGGGCTCCAGGAACAACTGGACCACTACCTGGGGGACAACAACCTGCCGTGGGACTGGCACATGCTCAAGGCCATGGACGACGACGGCTGGATCTCGGTGGCCTTCCTGGCGCAGGGGCGCAAGATGCAGGCGATCGCCAGCGACAGCTGGTGGATGAAGAAGGCCGTGGAGAAGCACGAGGGCTTTGAGCTGGAGGAGTACGAGGGCGAGTGGTACGCCCGCCGGCGGGCCCCCCTCCCGCCGGCGCTGCGGGAGGAGGCCGCGCTGACGCTGGAGGACCCGGAGGCGAGGGACACCCCCGCCGGCCACCGCAGGAACGTGCGCGGGTACGGGCCCTGGGGGCAGGTGGACCCGGGCGGGAAGGGCAAAGGTGGGGGGAAGGGCGGGAAGGGGCGGAAGGGCGGGAAGGGGGGGAAGGGGGAGAGGGGCGGCGGCAAAGGGGCGTGGGGTGCGGATGGCGCGGCGGCGGGGCGCGCCGATGCGGACGGCGGATGGGGAGGGGGGCGGCGGCCCGGGGGCTACGACGCGTGGAAGGGGAGCGGGGCGGAGGCGGGGCCGCGGGGGAGGGCGGGAGAGAGAGGGAGGGAGGGAGGGAGAGAGAGAGAGAGAGACAGGGAGAGAGAGAGCATATTGAGGAGCATAGGCCCTGGGCCTTCGGGCACGTAGTCCCACCCGTGCTGCCCTGGGGGGTGTCGCTTGGCAAGGGGCCTTCTGCGCCGACAGGACTAGAAGCCCCACTGCTTCGCCTCATCAAGTTAAATGGTGGCCGGTACCGGTACGTCTCTGGCAGTCCCACAACACGGGCTCTGTGGTACGCCGCCACCGACGGACCATTCCTTCCGGCACCTCCGGTGCCAACGGTCGATGGTCCTGTCCCTGCGCCGACGAGGCGAGCCCCCCCCCCCCCCCCCCGTGTCCGAGTGCAAACGACGGACCGGTGCGGCCTCCGACCCATGCCGGAGGTCACCAGCACAAGCCTGACCTCTGGATGCGAGGCGTGGGCTCTACCGTACATTCATGTTGGGGCTGGGCCACGGCTGTGTGGCCGCAAGGAGCGGCTCGGGGTACGGAAGGGGACAGCGCCGGGGTGCGGCCGAGTGGCTGTCCCCGCATCCGCTGACTGTGACGCGGAGAAATCCGCATCGTCAGAGCGGGGGGCTCCCAACCGCCGTCGGTTTCCGTCCAACAGTCGTCGGTTACACTCCAACCGCCGTCGGTCACCAGCCAACAGTCGCTGGTCCCTCCCATCCCCGCCCCCCCGCCCCCCCCACACACACGACCAGGAAGCCACCAATCATCGTCCGACATGCTACGTCCCATCAACTGCCACAGAGGACAAGGAGGACGCCCATGGATGCATTAGAAGGGAAGGGACCTCAGAGGAGCCCCCAGAAGCGGTTAGACAGGCGGTTGGAGGAGGTTGCCTAAGCGGTTGGGGGGCGGTTACTGTTGGTTACAAATGCCATTGGGGCTGGCACTGGCCGTTAGGGAAGCAGTGGCTGGGCGTAGGCTGGGCGTCCCGAGGGGGGCGGGGGGTCCCCCCCCCTTTCCAATGCATCCCTAGGGACGCTGCGTGACAGCCAGGGACACAAGATGTGATGGAAAATAGAAGGTCCGCAGCAAACACATGTGAATCGGGGCGGTCCCTTGAAGTAAAAAAAAACCGAAAAAACTGTTCCGTCAACGAGCTGGACAGTGACCGACGGTTTGGAGGTCAACTGGCGGCGGCTGGAGGGTAGTTGACTGGCAAACAAAAACAAAACCGTCCCACGTCCGTAACGCCTTCCATGACGTGACCATCTGCCATCAACACGGCACGGGCCAGCGGGCCCGTCCCTTCGGGGGCACCCCCCGGCCCTACTACCACCACTCCGCCTCCTCCTCCTCCTCCTCCCCCCCATCGTACCGCCGGCCGCCCCGCTGGCCACGGTCCTCCCAGCCCCCGCCTCCGCGGGCCCCGGACCATTCCCCGCCCCAGCGGCGCCCGCTGCCGCCCCACGCCCCGCCGCCCGCCTCCTCCCCC